>VNJO01002279.1:0-16386 GCA_008042535.1 Drosophila tani | reverse complement strand
ATATGTATAATACTCGTACATAGAGTTTCCAGCTAAAAGCTGTGATACTTTGCCTCAGTATCTGTAGTCCGTTTTAAGAAATAAAATACGGGATGAAGTTTTCCATCTTCAAAAGAACTTACATCGCAATGTAATTCAACCTCGTATTTATGATTATAAATGGCTAAAGGAGTTGACTCAATCAGTTTCTTCTTAAGAATTCAAAAGAAAAGTTCTTGTCTTTCTTTAAAATGTCGTAGAGTGGCTTAGCCAAATGATGAGTACAAAATGTAGCTTAATAAATGTTGGCTTGGAAATTTATTTTTGAAAATAAGTGAGATGAGAAATCTCCTGACCCGCAGGAGATGCAGGCGTTAGGTTGGTAACGCCAGCACAGAATTTTTTAGGCTGAGAGGAGTGCAGGTCGGCTTCGATATCCTTACGACCCTTACGACTCTTACGTGCCTTGCGCTTGACCGGCTTGGGTTTTTCCTCCGCCTCCACTTTCACTTTGTTGGTCAAATCGATCATGCTCAGGCTTCTCATCTCCTGACCCGCAGGAGATTCTGGCGTTAGGCTGGTTACGCCAGCACAGCATTTTTTAGGCTGAGAGCATGGCAGGCCGCGGTGCGCCATGGCAGACTGCGGTGCCGCTGTGCGTGGACTGCCATACGCGGATGCTAAGTGCTGCCGTGTATGGCAGGCCGCGGCCGCCATCAGCATCTGCACCGCGGTCGCCATTACCATCCGCACCGCGGCCTGCCATTGCGCGGATGCTAATGGCGGCTTCTCTACGGCGCCGCATTTTATTATTGCCGTCGGCAATAAAATGCGCCGCACATTTCTGGAAAACACTGGAGCCGCGACTTTGTAGCCAAGTAGCCAAGCCCGGCCGATCAAACTGTATGTCAAGCGTGGTCAGGACTTGTTCCGCAAGTTGAGGACACCGCTGCATCATCAGATCTGTACCATGCTTTACATAAATGTTCTTCAAGTTAAAGTCTATGTTCAGCGCGATATTTGCTCTTTTTAGATGTCACGAATGAATTCATCTAAAATTATTAAATGATTTTTTAAAAAGATGCGTCTTTATAGTGAATGTACATTTTTACGTATATGTCTTACGAACCAAAAACTTGGGAGCGGAAAAGCTTTCTTTTTTAGTCCGCGTAGCGCTTCCAATAGAGTTCCAGTTCCCTCCGGGTATGTCAAATTGGAAGACGCCGGAGAGGTCATTAATAGTTTGAGCACAGGCAGCTTTTGCACTCTTGATGTTGCAGGCGTCATTTTTACCCAATTCGTATCCCGTATCTGCTGTTTTTCTGAGCGGGTAAAAGCTTTGTACTAATTGGGTTTTAAATTATGAAAATTATTCTTTAAAATTCTTAAGGAGTTTGGTTTGGGTTCTGCTGAGGGAAAGGTTGGTTTTGGTTCACCTCTTTGGCACATCGATAGGTACTCTGCCTGATTATCCTAAAAGTATTAAGTCCCTCTAGAAATATTGGTCAGCTGCAGAGTGGCTTGCTTTGCAGAAAGTGACTTGCAGCCCGCAGCCTTTCCCTTCTCCTTATTCAACTCCGCAGATGGCTTCATGTCTGATCTGCGGCGATTCTCGTTCCTGGCCATGTACCGACGTCAACGTTCTTGCCTTGAGCGATCGCTACAGCTCTCTTGCTTTTGCTTCCGGGGGTCCTTCGTTTCGCTTTCGTGCTCCTTCACCTGTTTAGTATCCTCCCGTTTGGGGATGCGGAAAGCCTCTGGCAGAGCTTCCCATTTCTGGAGGAGGACCATTATACGCTTGTGCAGAAGGCTTGATTTTTAAAAAAATGCGTCACTATGGTGAATGTACATTTGTATGGAGGTGTCCAGCGGGACTTTCTGCTTTTCGAAGATCTTAAATATCCTGCAGAGACTCCTGTCCTTCAGTAGTGGTGGAGCACCACCGCAGCAAATCGAATTACGTGATAAATGCCACGCACTTGTAGTTGCAGCCCAAATTGCCGAATCATAGCTATAACTTTCTTTTTTTCTCCTTTCCAGTGAGAAATAGAATTCTGAATTCTCTGAATTTCATAAAATTTATACATATAAAACACAAAAACTAACTTAAACGTTAGTGGCTTGCAATATTAAATTTTTTTTTTTAATTTTGAGAGCAATGGCGGTTCACTACTACCAAGGCAAACACTGAATTTTATTTTTCACTTTTACCTATGTACACATATCTTCGCCAATTTAAAACAGTACTCACGATTTGTTGAATTGTTTTTCAAATACACAAGTTAAAAACCACACACTCGGAAAACTGAGATGAACAGCGAGCAATTTAACAGCGACCGAAACATAACCTCAATGATTATTTTTTTTTTGTTCAAAAGCTTCGTACTCAGACACGCGATAAGTGTTCCTAGGCAATGAGTCAAAACGAGAGGTCAATAGTCACCCGCTCGCTCTATCGTACTGCTTAGGAACACTTTTCCCCTGTCTGAGTACGTAGCTAAACATCGAAATTTTCGATTCGATAGTTACGTTACTGAGAACAGCGAGCAATTTAACAGCGACCGAAACATAACCTCAATTAATTTTGAGCACCCTGGTCTAAAGGAAATGTGTTTTGTATAAATTGTCTTAAAGTATTACTTAAAATTTGTGCAAACTAACAATTTGTGTACATACTAAATTTATTTACTAACAATGGAATTTGAACTCCACCTTCCAAAACTTATACTTAATCTTGAAGCATTCTTTCTTCAACATTTCTTTACTATTCTGATCGATGTGTAGTGTCAGGACTTCGTTCTCTACAACCTTTTGTACTGGCTCCAGCTCGCCTGCCCTACAAGGATCAAATTCTTCACCCCCCACCACAGTCCACTTGTCCGTGTTAATGTTAATGTGCTTGTTCTGCGACTCGAAGAAGCCGAAAATGGCACAGGTCGAGTCCTTTTGGTCCAACATAGGCAGCACCACAGTACATCTGATCAGTCTATCTTCGCCCAGGCTGCTGCTCGTACCGTCGGTCATGTTGGAGAACTCGGTGATGGAACTCATGGAAAGAAACAGAAAAGAAATGATGAGTACAAAATGTAGCTTAATAAATGTTGGCTTGGAAATTTATTTTTGCAAATAAGTGTACTGAAATATTTAGTTGAATATTCACCTTGTATTATACAAATTTGTTACTACAATTTTACTACACTGTAGTGTATTTTAATTTACGATGTGTATTGGTTGGAGTCTAGAAAATTTATGACTATCTGGGAATCTGTCTGTGACTGGGTAGAATTTTTGAAGTGAAACTTCTTTAGGCGCGTTATGGATTTTCGGGGACGGAGTAAAACCGATTCTTGACCAACACGAAAATGCGCGTAGTTCCTGTCCCTCTCTCACCGCTGGCGAACGATCTTCCTCTCCTCTTCTATCCTCTCTCGCTCTCAGCGCGCTAGCACAAAGTTGAGAGCGTAAAAATCTAAAAATAGAATGCGCATGTGAGCAAGTGTGTGTATGCGTACTTGAGCGAGAAGACGCTTTTTAAGCCGAAATCATTTCTGTGACAAAACAAATTCATTTACAGAAGTAGAAAAAAAGGGTGAGAGGTGTGTGTGTCAAAAGAACTGATTGAACAGGTTGCATACAGATTAGACATCTGCATGAGTGGCAAAAAAATCACATTCAAATGCACAAAGCTCAAAATGAGTTGAGTGAATTTGAAGCAAAGCCAAACTGAATTGAATGAGTTGACTCGCTTACGTACGACTCAGCCGCACAAAGAATAGAGAAAGAGAAACGAATTGAATGAAGTGAGAACTCTGAAAACTGAGACGCCGAATTCGAATGATTCGAGTTCCTACTGCAGATACACCAGTGTATCGCGCCCAGCGATCCGTGCAGATTTACAAAAACAATGCCACTGTAATTGAGGCGCCAGAGAGGCGGGAAAAAGGGTTGTCGGCGATCGCTCGAAATTGCAAAAACAAAGTGTGCGGTTGGGTTTTTTTTTCGCTACCTGCTGTGCTACCCAAACCGTTATGTGTCGTGCCCAACGCTGGTGTAAGGTCCCTGAAAATTCGAATTCCTACACAACAACTCGAATGATTCGAATATAACACGCATTACCAAATACATTCATTCATTTTTCGCTTCAATCCTTCTCATTCATTTCGTTCAACGTCTCAAGCTATGAAGCCAAACGGGAACGAATGTTGCTACAATGTCGTTTCATTTCTTGCATTCCACTCATTCCATTCTATTTCATTCGAATATACTCAATGAAACGTATGTTGTGAGTGATTTCATGCAGATGTCTAATACAGATATTAACAGGTTAAGTATGCATTAACTATTTTTGATTGGCACCATAATTCTTATGTAATGTGTCTTCTTCTTCTTCTCGATCGGTTTGTTCACTTTTGAGAGTCGAGAGCTGTGCATTTCGTGACCTCTGAATTTAAGCGGCAGTCTAAAAAGGCAAATTTTTGGTTTCCTACAGAATTTCAGTGTTAAACAAATTATAAGGTGTCAATTTATATCTCACCAGGTAAATCGATTACAGATATCAAAGATTTTATCCACCACGTGCTTCTGCCATACAAAGAGGATGGTTCGAGTTTATTGAATAAGGAATATCACGAAATTCCTATGATTATTTCTGGAGATTTTAATGTTAATTTCGCGAGGGAAGAATCTGGTGAGATTTTGAACTTTTCAAAAACACCCTCAATTTGGATATTGTACATGATAGGAACATTAGCACGACTAGACACGGGATAACAATCGATGCAGTTTTTGCATGATTCATTAAGGATTTGAGTGTTCATGTATATATCTCGCACTTTAGTTACCATAACCCAATTATAACGACATTAGGAAATGATATTCATGAAATTGATAATGAAAATGTGGTAATTATCTATTAATGGAGCCCCTTCCAAAAACTTAAAAAAAAAAAAACCATAGATAGGGGGTGCTTCAACTTACATTTGGGTATAAAAATTATGTTGGGGACGCTCTTAGTTTAGTCACAATAAATCTTTAAAGTTTGGCCAAATTCCCATACAAAATCCGTAGCAAACACGCACACTGACAAATAATGAATACACAAAATTCAAGCGCTTGTCTGTGTGATCGTCGCGGTACAGTGGTCTACGAAGCTTAAAATTTGTGTCAAATTGTGCTTAGCGTAAATACTATATATGTCGACACTTTGCACACTTTGAATACATTTATGCGTGAAATATAAATAAAACAAACTTAAAACAACTTAAAATACCTAGTAAGTAACGACTTTTTAATTAAAAAAAGAACTAATTAGGACTACTCAAATTATCGCGCGCGCGATTTCTTTTTTCAAAAAAATTTTTCGTCTGCGGCGCTGCTTTAAATTCTCCCTGACCTTATGATCACAGCAATACTCTTCTCTTACCTCATCAAACTGTATGTTCTTTACTATAAAATTCTCCTTATAATTTGTATAATCAAATGTACGTCTTAAAATTGAAAAGTCGTTAATTACTACGTATTTTACGTTGTCAACTTTTCGTTTTATTTATATTTCACGCATAAATGTATTCAAAGTGTGCAAAGTGTCGACATACTCGTATATAGTATTTACGCTAAGCACAATTTGACAAACATTTTAAGCTTCACAGACCACTGTACCGACCGGGAATTAGGCAAAACTTTAAAGATTTATTGTGACTAAACTAAGAGCGTCCCCAACATAATTTTTATACCCAAATGTACCTTGAAGCACCCCCTATCTATGGGTTTTTTTTTTAATTTTTTGGAAGGGGCTCCGTTAATAGATAATTACCGAAAATGTCACATGATAGGTAAATTGTCATTGTATTTTCTTCGTAATTTTGAATTATAATATTGTTAATTATGTAATATTGTATACTTGTAAATAAATTGAACATTTTTGAAACTATTCATTAATCGATCGTCATTCATCTATAAGAAAATATTAGATACAAAAATCCATGCTTCGTCCTTGAATTATTTAACCTCTAATCTTCAAACTAACCTAAGACAGAAAATAAGAGATAATGAAATGATAAGAGAGAGAGGAATACTAGAAGTTTCACTTCTGTCGTGCGTACGCTGGACACACCCCCTTTTTTTTAATCCAACCGCTTCCAAATCTCAGAAGTTAGTTTCGAATTGATTAAGGTAATTCCAGTGTGCCCGTTTCCTGTACAGTAAAGCATCCTGCGAAAAGCTGTACAAATACTAACAAAAAAACCTAAAATGCCCTCCGTAACTCGCCTTTAAATGCAGATCGAAATTATAGGATGGGAAATATTTCCTTTCCCACGTAGGAAACTTCTGACAAAAATAATAATAATACTCCCCGGGGGAGTAGGCCAATGAACCCACATCAACGCGGCCTTGGTTGGATCAAACTAGCTTAACTTCAGCGGAGTGATTCCCCCGTACTTTAACGCCTCAAACAAAGCATGGGAAAAAGCCGAAAATACTTAAAATAATAGTGAGATTTGTAGCTGTCTTTAAATGAATATGTGATATTAAATAGAGTTTTTGCTTTGAAGAAATACTTTTCTCACATACTGTATAGAGCATCTGTATATATATAAGTTGGCTATATGTACAAATTCGAGTATTTTATCGTTGATTATGGCACTCTCCAGTCGACTTTTTAAACAATTACTCAGTAATCATCGGAAAAAAGGGGTATACGAATATTTAACCTGCCACTCTACCTGAATAGTCTCTATCTTGAGAGAGATTTTGTTCCCATCGCCTCCACTCGATGAGTAATGTAAACAAAGTTGTTTTCGTACTACGCATCACTATTTTGATAGTACAATCGGTAGTAGTGCTTATGAGGTCACACTTTTCATTCATCGTGAAACAGGTTCGTTAGCTGAAATAATTGTGTTAAGCGAGAACAGGGGAGTTTTATTTATTGCTGTGGTATTTTTGGTCTAAATTAAAGGGAAAGTGTGTAAAAAACTAAAAAATAATTTCAACTATAGTCAAGCCAATGGGTTCTTTTTACTTTCAACGAGAGAAAAACACAGAAAATGACGGAATTTCAATGAGATTGTCTCTGAATTTTATAGTAGTTTTTATAATATAATAACATACTAATATAATATACAATTAATATTATATTTATTAAATATATTATCTTTTCTCTTACCAGGTACCAGGTATCACATAGTCTTCTCCCCCAAGAGTAAACACATTTTCGGCAAAGTGCGTGACAATGCCGTTTCAGAGATCGATCCAGCAGTGAAAGTGGTCCGCCCCAGACTCGCTGGATCTCTCGGTTTCGTTTAGCGGATCGGACGGGAATTCCTCTGCCTTGGCGCCTCGAATCGCATATTGATTAATGTAACCATTATTATTGCGCAATAGCGACAGGTGAGGCGACGCTCGGCATTAGGTTCGCCCTTTCCAAGGGCGGCGTCGGAGATCAACGAACTCTCCGGCCGTGAACCGGCGGATAGTGGTACTACTCACGAATCTGTTGGCCCGATTTGTAGTGGCTTCTATCGCCGCCGATCGCTTTGCGCTCGCTATCGGTTATTGCCCCATGGCGAGTAGTACGAAAAGCGCTGAGGAAATTCGCCCTGGAAGCTATAGGGTTGATTTATAGCTTTGTAACTAATATAGTTTTGAAAAGGCAACGATGATCTATTATTATTATTGTTTTGGTAGGTATATGGGATATATAACATTTAGTTTAGTTTAATAAATATATACTTAATGGGATATGAATGTAGAATTTGCAGAAACTTGTGATCTTATGATCATATTGTGATCTGCTTTGAAATCGAATTGAACTGCTTTATTCACTATTTGAAGACAAATATCGTGAATGACAAAGAGGGAAGTGCTCATTTTTATTATGAACTTTATATTATTAACTTTATTTACTAACATCCTAGCGCAACAAGATAAACTTTTTAGTAGCACTAGTCACATTGTGTTTATAACTATCATTAAAACTTCTTAACTTATTTTACAAAGGGTCTTAAAAACTAAGATTTAAAATTGATTTATTTTATAACTATCATTAAAACTTATTTATTTCCTTTACAAAGGGTCTTACAAACTAAACATTAAAGTTTATTTATTTGGAAAGGAAACATTGAGAAATACATACTCGTAGTTATCTAAATTATATATTACATTAAAAGAGTTCCAACTTACTCAACCTTTGTCTTACTTTAGTTTTAGTAATAAAATGTTTCTTAATCTAAAACAGTTAGTTAAACTTAACTACCGCAATAAATATAAGTTATTACGTGTAGCATTGGATTTAGTTTTAGTTTTCGTAATAAAATGTTTCTTAATCTAAAACGAATTTTAACGAACGAATAAAATGGTAAATTAAAAGAATTAATTACTAAGTTAAACTATCTCATTTTTGATATAACTACCGATATAAATATAAGTTTTTACTTGTAGCATTCGATATAAAATAAATTACATGAAATTAAATATATAATCCAACTTAAATGTTTCTTAACGCTGATTATTGTCTTTATTTATTTAGCTTATTGTTTCTACATCCTAGCGTCTCAAGAATAATACTTTTTATTTACTGCGCTAGTCACTTTTGACATTAAATCTTATTACATTAATTACATAAATACTTACAATTCCATTACAGATACTATACAAATTTTATTACATAAGTTTTCACATTCAATATCAATTAATTTTTATTACTGAAGGTTTTGAATATTAACTTAAATTTATATTCATTTGATTTTAAGTGTGTGTGCTAAGGTGTTGTATTAGTTTTTCGCTAAATTGCGATGTGCCAGTAATATTTTTAAGAAAATGTGGGAAACTACTGGAGAGTTCACAAGAAAGTTCCTCTGAAAACTTCTAAGATTCTCCTTAAATGGTTTCAGCTATTTATGATATTAGAGGTATGTATATCAAAGGATATGTATACCGACGGGAATCAACCAGATACCCCAAAAAATTAGAGAGAAAAGGCCCAATTGTAGGGCGGAGTTAGCCCGGATTTGCCCAACTCCTACTCCATCCCATGCCCAGCCTCCACACCACTAATGGACACACTTCGCTGACCACACGATGCCGGGAAGCCCCTCTGAACCAACTGCACTCCGAGGAGCTTGCAATTAGGCCCGGGAGATGTGATAAAAAGTGAATAGTAGTGGCTCAGCGTCATCGCTAGCGACATCCCCCTCGGTTGATCCGTGGCATTGAATCTAATTCGACGCTATATCGGTCGTCGACCCTAGCGAAGATCGTGCTCGCCGAGATACTGTTTGAGATACTGGCCAAAAGTCGACTGGTGGGCCAATGGAGCACGCTTCGCGGCCAAGCCAAGGGATTCCGGAGCTGCAGCCCCGAAGAGCGGCGATTAGAGAGTCGGGAGCCGAGACGAGAGAGAGCTCCCGCCGTCACTGTCGACGTCATATCGTCGTATCATCAAGAGCCCTACTCGCCCGTATAAATATCACGGCCTCGTCACGGCCACGGCACTCCCGCCACTGCTTTGATCGAGCCCAGATCCCCATTCCCACTATCCTCCAATAAACCCATCCCCAATGCTAATCCCATTGCTCCTGCCATTGGCCGTGGTCCCACTGATCCTGGGACTGCCCCCGGCCAGCGCCTACAGCTCGAGGGATCTGCTCACCTGGATGCAGCAGAGCAACCTGGGCTACCAGGTGCTGCAGCAGGCGCTCAACGACACCGAATCCTCGACGCCCGCCGAGGTGGCCTGTGTGGCGGAGGTGCGTCTTCTTCTGCTGGCAGCGGAGGCCAAGGCCCTGCCCGCCCTGCGAGGTGAGTGTCCTGCGGCGGTCTCTTGTGACTCCCTTGTGACTCCTTTTCTTGCAGTGCTCGACGCCTGGGGCAAGTTCCCGCAGGGCCTGCTCTATGGCCACTTCACCGACATGGGCAACTTCGAGTCCTGCCTGAGCCTGGAAGAGCAGGTGCCCAGCAGTCTCGGCGGCCTAGCCGGAGCCAAGTACTGTCTGAGCCGCGTACAGTTCGAGAGCCTGCTCCTGGAGGCCGCGGGCGTCGAGGCGCTCACCCTGAGCATTGGCACCTGCCTCCCGGCCGCCTGCTCAGCCGGGCAGCTCAGCCGCTGGCTGGACGCTCACCTGCTGGAGCTCTTCGGCTGGAACTCGACGGGAGGCGTAATGGTGCAGGAACAGGACTGCTCGGTGGCCAAGGGAGAGCCCATGGGTGGCCTGGACTGGTTTGCCGTGTGAGTATTTGCTCCGCCCCCTTTTTGCTCAGCACTCGGGGCTCTCTTCTCCGACTAGTTACTAGTGAGCGGCCACTCGTGCGTATACGTGATACGTATACTTGATTTGGCTGGGAGAAGGCGTGGCCACTCGGTTTGGTGAGCAAGTGATGGCAAACAAGGGGTCGAGTCCAAGAGTCCAATTCCCTCGCAACTGATGGTTACCTTTGCCCCCCTTCAGCTCGATCCTCATCCTCTTGGGCCTTGTGGTTCTGCTGGCCACCATTCTGGACTATGGCAAAGGTAGGGTGCTCTCTCCCATTCCCATTTACCAAGCATTAACTGACTCCTAATCCTCTCCAGCCTCGGGTCAACTCCTGGGCTCCTTCTCGCTGCGCCAGAACCTGCCGCAGCTGCTCCGCACCTCGAGCACGCCCTCGCCGCGTGTCATTCCCTGCCTGCATGGCATTCGCTGCCTGACCATCATCTGGATCATCCTCTTACACGGCTACATGTACCTGCTGCTGGCGCCCACTATCAACTCCCTGGAGATCGTGGCCTGGGCCCGGACGCCCTTTTCCATGGTGATACAGAGCGGCACCGTCTCCGTGGACACCTTCTTTCTGCTCAGCGGCCTGCTCCTGGTGCTGTCCAGCCTGCGCGAGCTGGAGCGGTGAGTCCTGGCTGCTGGCTATCCTCTCTAGATCGGTGCTCATCATGGTTTCCTCCCTCTTCCTGCAGCACCCAGGGGCGCTTGAACGTGCCGCTGATGTACCTGCACCGCCTGGTGCGGCTGACGCCCGTCCTGGCCCTGGCGGTGCTCCTCTTCATGACGCTGTTCCCGCGCCTAGACAGCGGTCCCCTCTGGCAGGAGTTCACCAGCTCCTCGAAGCTCTGCGAGGACACCTGGTGGGCCACGCTGCTCTACGTGCAGAACTACGCGGCTTCTGGACGGATGGTGAGTGCCTTTGGCTCCTGGTTCTCCTGGGTTCCTAATCCCATCCCCCCCTGACAGTGTCTGGGTCACTCCTGGTACCTGGCCGTGGACATGCAGCTGTACGTGCTCTCCCCGATCCTCCTGATTGCCCTCCACAAGTGGGGCAAGCGCGCCGTGGGCGGCATCCTGCTGCTGATCCTGCTCCTCTTCGGCTGCGTCTTCAGCATAATCATGCTGCGCGAGCTGCAGGTCTTCGACCGCCACGGGTGAGTACTCCGTGCTGGCCAGGCTCCAGGCTTCCTCCTGTGCTCACCTATGGCTCTCCTTCGTCTCCAGCAACTTGGGCGCCGACAGCCAGATGATGCGCCTCCTCTATTACACCACGCACGCCCGGGCCACGCCCTGGCTGATAGGACTGCTCTTCGGCTACTTCTTGCACCGCCAGGCTGCCAGTGGACAGGCCACCAAGGTGCCCAGGTGGCTGGCACTGGCGCTGTGGGTCCTGTGCCTCGCCCTGCTCCTGGTCGTGCTCTTCGCCACGTTCCCGTACACGCAGTCCGGGGCGGAGCCGATCACGCCGCTGGCCGGCGCCTTCTACCTGTGCTGCAGCCGCATCGCCTGGCCCCTGGCCGTGTGCTGGCTCATCTGGGCGTGCCAGAACGGGCTGGCGCCGGTGGTCAGCGACCTGCTCGGCTGGTCCTTCTGGCAGCCGCTGTCCAAGCTCTCCTACTGCCTCTACATCTGGCACCTGCTCGTGGAGAAATTCCACGTGGCACGCACCAAGACGAGCCTGCACTTCTCCGACTACGACGCCGTAAGTAGCTCCAGTTTCTTCCTCTTCCGGTAGTCAGCGACCTGGCTAACCTCTGTATCCCCCTGCAGATCCTCCGCTTCTGGTCGGACTTCGGCGTCACCCTGTTCGTGGCCCTGGTCATGTACCTGTGCGTGGAGGTGCCGCTGGCCCGCATCGAGATGCACTTGCTGGGCAGGCGCCGGAAGCCGCAGCCTCCAGCTAACTCCCAACCAGCAGCCCAGGCTGCCGAGGATGTCCCTGTTCCATTGGCAGCCACCAGCATATCCCGCCAAAATCTAGTCGATCCCTAACCGTTGAACTGTAAGTTCTGGGGCCTTAATATGTACATAATTTCACTGTTCCTGTTTCTCGAAGAGAATTTATACATACAATTTGTAAATAAAACGAAAGCAAGCTACATAATGTTAGGTTACTAAATATACTAAACTAACATAATGTTAGGTTAACATGCCACTGCATACTGGGAGCGGCCCAAGTCCAGCAGCAAAAAGTGGTGCATGCTTCCGGGCGCGATATTAATTCTTAAAACAGCTGATTGCTGGTTTTGCATTAAAAACATTTTTTGAAGTTAAGCTTCTTTAGGTGCGTCATGGATTTTCGGGGACGAAAAAGTTAAACAAAAATTTACAAAATTCAAATAGAAAAAATGATATTAATTAACTATAGACAATTACTTAATATACTTTCCAGGTGTAGATTTTAGGCTACAAATAACCATTCCAAATTAGGAATACAGAATACATTACTTTACATAACAAATTGATATAAAATTATAATTATATTTTAATATATTTATTATATATAATATATTTTGTAAATTATTAGTAAATTTGCGCCAACTCGAAGACATATAGTCAACCTGATATTCATATACAGAAATCAGATTTGTTGACTATTAATTTTGCTAGATACACAGATCGGTTTTGTCAGAAGACAAATGCAGCAGGTTGTTCATACAGCCTGTTTCACTCCCACCAAGGAGATCATCAGTGATCTTTGATTGCCGACGGCAATAATATAATGTCACTGTCAAGTAATTGATTCTCGCATTTTAATAGTTTTCCAGTTAGTAATACTTTTCCGGAAAAAGTACAACATTTTAAATAAAACAGTACGTATCAAATGTATTATTTTACTGACCCAACTGGAGCTTGCATCGATCCCTCAAGTTCTGCTTGGAGGCCAGGCGAACTTTGCCCCATTTGTGATAATACCGTGTTGCCGGAGGATTCGCAGGATATCAAAGTGGACGTCAATGCTGACTCCTATATTGAGCGCGCCTACTATTGGATTATTCTTTAATATTTTTAAAATTATTTCTGCAAAATGATGGCCGGTTGCCAGTAATCAAGCTTGGCGACGAGACTGTGTTGTATGATCTCCCACGAAAGTTGGAGTTGGAGGTATCCAGTTCCTGGGCGCCTACTTCGCGATCACGACCTGATCCGCAAGGTAGTTGAGTGGCATCCCTCAGCCACCTTGCGGATCATGTCGTGATCGCGAAGTAGGCGCCCAAGAAGCTCGGAAGCAGCAACATTAGCGCCCAGTCTGTCTGCAGCACTGTTGTCCTTTCCAGTCAGAACTCTGAGAAGTGCTGCCTCGGTGACAGCAGGGATCGCCCTGAATACGCAGATGTGATGCCTGAAAGCCGAAAGTATGCGGTGGCCATGGAGGGCGATCCCAGCAGCTTCGACAAGCATTATATTCTGAGTTACATAGCAGTGCGATTTCAGAAATCGGGAGGCGCTGTTTCCCTGATTTTCAGCACATGCGTCCCATTGGAG
Source organism: Drosophila tani (assembly GCA_008042535.1). Classification (NCBI taxonomy): domain Eukaryota; kingdom Metazoa; phylum Arthropoda; class Insecta; order Diptera; family Drosophilidae; genus Drosophila; species Drosophila tani. The sequence continues at coordinate 2,668 of VNJO01002279.1, read as the reverse complement.
AACGGACTCCTCATTGTCTCTGCAAACGCACAACAAATGAGTGGATCACGCGGATTACTCGACCCATTTGTCCACCATACAGGTGCGTGACTTTTATACAACACTTCGATCTGGTGCATAAAAGCCACACACACGTAAGGGGGACAAATAGGTCGAGTAATCCGAGTGATCCACTCACTTGTGTGAGCGTTCGCAGAGACAATGAAGAGTCCGTTCTCTAAGACGCAGGTGCTGAAGATCAGGGAATCAGCGTCTCGCGACGAAGCTGCTGGGATCGCCCTCCATGGCCACCGAATACTGTAGGCTTTCAGGCCCCACATCTGCGTATTTAGGGCGATCCCTGCTGCCATCGAAGTAGGTGGCTTCCCCGGCTTGGCCAGCAGCAGCAGCTTCTGCTTCTTCCACCGCTCAGAAAAGGTCCCCTCCCTCAGGCACTTGGAGATCAGGGCCACGTACAGTGGACAGCTTCAGTGCCCTTTTGGGTACTGCGTCCGGCATTGGCGACTTTTTCGGATGAACGGTCTGAGCCAATGGGGTCGGTGGGCTGCCGCTCCTCCCTGGGCTGGATGGTTACTGGTGCTCCTCGCGGGAACAGCGCCTGCACGATACCATCCCGGACTGTGGGGTCCGAAGGGGCGGTGCTGCCTGCCTTCAGTCCCTTGACCACCAACTTGTATGCGCCGCCCCAGGCCGCAAGTAGGAGTCTCTCTCCGCGTCCCTTATGGACGCCTTGAGAGCCTTCCTCGCGGCCTTATAGGCCTCGTTGCTCTCGCCGATTCGCGGCGTTCCGCGCGAGCGGGTCAGCTGACTCCGGATTCGAAGGTAGGTGGTCCGTGATCGCTTCACCAAAACACAGGCTTGTGGTGCCCCCGAAATGCTCCCCTACGCCGCATACTCTGCTCACAGGATCGCTTCGTGGTCACTCCCTGTGTACAGGGAGCACCACCAGCACCACCTTACCTCGAGCGTTGGTCAAGGTGGAGCCCCACTCCTGGGCACTTCCCTGCAGGTCACAGCAGAGATCATTCTGAATCTTTCTATGCTTCTATGAGTTCATGAATTACGACTGAAGTCGGGGGTCTTTTCCATAGGCAAGTCTCAGTGACAGCTTTTTCAGAAGCGGACTTTTTTGTTCAAGGCATACTAGATCTTGAAAATATGGGGGGCATTAAACGCTGTTTCGTTACGGCTTGCTCCATCAAGCCCCCCTGCGCCATAATAACACAATTTTCTCCGGAACATATTTTGCAGATATTCGTCACTTGCATGCGTATTTGTAACAACTTCTCGATCGACCCCAAACGGCAGAGAGCTGTGAATACAATTAGCACAACGAGGAATAGGTTAAAGATTCAAGCTACTAACTTACCAAGTGAAATAGATGTTTAATTCTATTTTTATATTTATATTTTTACTGACTCGAAATATGAAATATTCGAAAGAATGAACCTGACTCGACGAGCTCGGGAAGCACACTGAAAATATTTCGGCCCAGCTGGGCTACATGCTGCTGACAGGACGTTTGTTCGATGACACTAGGTTCCTGGACTACGTGATGGCTTTTACGAAGCTCCATTGCTTTTCGATCACAGTTGGCTTATATTATTCAACTTATAATCGGGCTGAAATTTTCACCATAGTCCTAAGAATATACTAGAATGAACATCGCGCTAGATATTTTAAATCGGCTGAGACTTCGCAAGGGTGGCGCGAGAGGAAGGAAATATCTGATAATTCCCCGCGGCCCTTGCGAAATTGAGACACAATTTCCAGCAAGGAAAAATAATTTATTATTACAATACAATTAAAGAATTATATTAATTATATGCAATCTTGACCATAAAATAAAAAAAATAAAAAATATTACAACAAAATGAAGGATTAAAATATGTGATTTTACAGGGAAATAAGCAAATGAAACGAAGAAATTACTTAAATAATGATTTCCAAAGCCGCGGGGCCAGCTCCCGATCCCGCCGACGCAGACGAGCTGCTCCTGGCCCTGCAGCTGCTGCTACTGCCACTGCTGAATCAATATAAAGGTCAAAAATCACAATTTTAAAAATTATGGACAAGCTATCTCCATTCCTTGCTAGTCCATGACCAGTGGTCACCTATTGGGATCCTCTTCTTAGTTGGCTGTTAACCCAAAATGCTTCTGCTTACATACGAGCATACGAGGAGTTCAAGGAGATTGAGAGCTGCCCGTCCTCGGAAAGTGGCAACGGAAATGGTAATGGCCCGGGACAATTGGGCAAGCAGTAATTTGTTCGTTTGGCCGCGTTTAATTTGAATTGAAAACAAACACAGCAGACAGTATGGCCGTTTGGCCGTTTCGTATGGATTTTCGGTGAACACCATAAAACCGGTCACACTAGAAATATGAAACACTTTTAGCTAGTTAAGCTACTAGGCTTAAAACGGAGAAAGCAGGAGAAAATAAAGTATCCCCATATTATTTTCGATTATGCGATCAGTGCGATCGGGGAAATAAAATATCATGTTTTTAGTATTATTATTATTACAGTTTACATAACAGTTTTAGGCGCTTGCCAACACTACGAATAACGTCATAAAATAACTGTGCATGGTCACTCTGAAAGTACCGCAAACTTTTGCAAATAGTCGCGTGGTGAGCATTAATTTTACGAGGAAACTTCAGAATGCC